>JAWNPO010000410.1:0-19647 GCA_035047525.1 Drosophila quinaria
ACTCTTGTCGTTCACGTCGACACACACTTAAGTGACATTCATTGGCAATTCACTCGAGTTGGCATGTCAGCTAGAGTTGAACATTTTAGTTCAATTTGCTGAATAAGTTCAATTGTTCATTTAGTTCAGTTGGTCAGTTGATAAACTATGAACGAGATGGTTTCTATATGTGCGTCAAGATAGCAACGGTTCTTTAGCAACGAAAAACTGAACTTGGTTCATGAGTCGGAACCAGCTATGAACTTTCTCATTTTTAAGCGTTATTAGACCTTTAATCAATAAACTAATGATGCAGAATAGTAGAAAATTAATTAATCTATAGTTTAAAGCAAAGTTTTGGCCATTTCAGCTTTTCAAACGGGTGTAACAAGTGAATAAAGAAAGCGAAAAAAATTACATTGTCATCATTTGTTAAAAAGCCAGGCTAAGGGTGGACGGCGTGGAAAACCGCTAATGCACGATTAAAGAGTGCAATTTCACCTTTCTAATGGTACCATTTATAAAAGAAAGTTATCTGCTCGTTTTTGAAATATTTTGAAATGAGCGAAGCTACCTCGGTGAAAGTCCCATACAAAATGACCGCCAAAATGACATGTCTTGTTTTCAAACCATAATTGCTAATCGTAAGACTAGCGGCGGATAACGTGGCATATACAATATTAAAGGTACAAGTTCGGGGAAGCTATAACAATTAAGCTTAGAGAAAGTTATCAATTAGTTTTTTTAAAAAATTAATTAATTGTAAATCAACCCAAAAAAAGTTCATGAGCAAGTCCTATCGAACTGGTAGCTCCAACGTGAACTGAACTACTACGCAACAGAAAGCTCGCTGATATGGGGCGGATTATATGCGTATGTCTACAACAGAAAGCTGACTGCTAAATAATTTCGTTGCTAACTTACATTTTTGTTGCTAGAATAAAATATGAACGGCGGGAAATGCACGGTATGTGGGAGTATTAGGGCTAATTTTATAAAAATTTTGCCGTACGCATTATTCTTTTCAGAGCTCACATTGCTGAGCAATTCGCATTTGTATTTTCTTAAAAATCAACATGGCAACGCATGTTCATAAAATGATGCGCTCACACGTTTTACAACAGTAAATAGATGGCGTCAGCACATCGTCACGTCGAAAAAGAGCATTTTACGTAAACGTTCGCTGGCGCCATCTATTTACTGTTGTAAAACGTGTGAGCGCATCATTTTATGAACATGCGTTGCCATGTTGATTTTTAAGAAAATACAAATGCGAATTGCTCAGCAATGTGAGCTCTGAATAGAATAATGCGTACGGCAAAATTTTTATAAAATTAGCCCTAATACTCCCACATACCGTGCATTTCCCGCCGTTCATATTTTATTCTAGCAACAAAAATGTAAGTTAGCAACGAAATTATTTAGCAGTCAGCTTTCTGTTGTAGACATACGCATATAATCCGCCCCATATCAGCGAGCTTTCTGTTGCGTAGTAGTTCAGTTCACGTTGGAGCTACCAGTTCGATAGGACTTGCTCATGAACTTTTTTTGGGTTGATTTACAATTAATTAATTTTTTAAAAAAACTAATTGATAACTTTCTCTAAGCTTAATTGTTATAGCTTCCCCGAACTTGTACCTTTAATATTGTATATGCCACGTTATCCGCCGCTAGTCTTACGATTAGCAATTATGGTTTGAAAACAAGACATGTCATTTTGGCGGTCATTTTGTATGGGACTTTCACCGAGGTAGCTTCGCTCATTTCAAAATATTTCAAAAACGAGCAGATAACTTTCTTTTATAAATGGTACCATTAGAAAGGTGAAATTGCACTCTTTAATCGTGCATTAGCGGTTTTCCACGCCGTCCACCCTTAGCCTGGCTTTTTAACAAATGATGACAATGTAATTTTTTTCGCTTTCTTTATTCACTTGTTACACCCGTTTGAAAAGCTGAAATGGCCAAAACTTTGCTTTAAACTATAGATTAATTAATTTTCTACTATTCTGCATCATTAGTTTATTGATTAAAGGTCTAATAACGCTTAAAAATGAGAAAGTTCATAACTGGTTCCGACTCATGAACCAAGTTCAGCTTTTCGTTGCTAAAGAACCGTTGCTATCTTGACGCACATGGTTTCTATTCAGTTTGTCATGAACGATGAAAGATGCATAGGTCATTCTGATCAGTTGGTCAGTTGTTTAGGAACGATAAACGATGTGAATAGGCTGCAACTGTTTGTTTTAGGTTTATAATAGATATAAAATAGACGACAAATGCCAACTAGATTCCGAATTATTATTTTTTTTTTTGGGTTATACTTACACACTGGCTTATTAAAAATGTGAAAAAAAAAGTAAATTGGTTTTGAATTTTGGGCTTTCACATTGTTAAGAACTTAAAAATATATGCAAATGAAACATTATTATATGTAAATAAAGAAGAAATTGTATTTCTTTAATTTTAAATTTTTTTTAAAGAAATTACTGACCTACTGCGAAATGATGTGCGTCAAGATAGCAATGGTTCTTTAGCAACGAAAAACTGAACTTGGTTCATGAGTCGGAACCAGTTATGAACTTTCTTATTTTTAAGCGTTATTAGACCTTTAATCAATAAACTAATGATGCAGAATAGTAGAAAATTAATTAATCTATAGTTTAAAGCAAAGTATTGGCCATTTCAGCTTTTCAAACGGGTGTAACAAGTGAATAAAGAAAGCGAAAAAAATTACATTGTCACCATTTGTTAAAAAGCCAAGCTAAGGGTGGACGGCGTGGAAAACCGCTAATGCACGCTTAAAGAGTGCAATTTCACCTTTCTAATGGTACCATTTATAAAAGAAAGTTATCTGCTCGTTTTTGAAATATTTTGAAATGAGCGAAGCTACCTCGGTGAAAGTCCCATACAAAATGACCGCCAAAATGACATATCTTGTTTTCAAACCATAATTGCTAATCGTAGGACGAGCAGCGGATAACGTGGCATATAGAAAATTAAAGGTACAAGTTCGGGGAAGCTATTGCAATTAAGCTTAGAGAAAGTTATCTATTAGTTTTTTAGAAAATTAATTAATTGTAAATCAACCCCAAAAAAGTTCATGAGCAGATCCTATCGAACTGGTAGCTCCAACGTGAACTGAACTACTACGCAACAGAAAGCTCGCTGATATGGGGCGGATTATATGCGTATGTCTACAACAGAAAGCTAACTGCTACATAATTTCGTTGCTAACTTACATTTTCGTTGCTAGAATAAAATATGAACGGCGGGAAATGCACGGTATGTGGGAGTATTGGCTTTAATTTTATAAAAATTTAGCCGTACGCATTATTCTATTCAGAGCTCACATTGCTGAGCAATTCGCATTTGTATTTTCCTAAAAATCAACATGGCGACTCATGTTGATAAGTAGATGAGGTCACACTTTTTACATTTTCGTTGCTAGAATAAAATATGAACGGCGGGAAATGCACGGTATGTGGGAGTATTGGCTTTAATTTTATAAAAATTTAGCCGTACGCATTATTCTATTCAGAGCTCACATTGCTTAGCAATTCGCATTTGTATTTTCCTAAAAATGAACATGGCAACTCATGTTGATAAATAGATGAGGTCACACTTTTTACATTTTCGTTGCTAGAATAAAATATGAACGGCGGGAAATGCACGGTATGTGGGAGTATTGGCTTTAATTTTATAAAAATTTAGCCGTACGCATTATTCTATTCAGAGCTCACATTGCTGAGCAATTCGCATTTGTATTTTCTTAAAAATTAACATGGCAACTCATGTTGATAAATAGATGAGGTCACACTTTTTACATTTTCGTTGCTAGAATAAAATATGAACGGCGGGAAATGCACGGTATGTGGGAGTATTGGCTTTAATTTTATAAAAATTTAGCCGTACGCATTATTCTATTCAGAGCTCACATTGCTGAGCAATTCGCATTTGTATTTTCTTAAAAATTAACATGGCAACTCATGTTGATAAATAGATGAGGTCACACTTTTTACATTTTCGTTGCTAGAATAAAATATGAACGGCGGGAAATGCACGGTATGTGGGAGTATTGGCTTTAATTTTATAAAAATTTAGCCGTATGCATTATTCTATTCAGAGCTCACATTGCTGAGCAATTCGCATTTGTATTTTCTTAAAAATGAACATGGCAACTCATGTTGATAAAATAGATGAGGTCACACGTTTTACAACAGTAAATAGATGGCGCCAGCACATCGCCACGTCGAAGAAGAGCATTTTACGTAAACGTTCGCTGTTCGCGGGCAACGAAATCCTTGATTTACCTATCCTGAAAAAATGATTTTTTTAATTTATTTTACTTTATTCTTTATTCATCATTTTTTCATTGTTTTAAGACGCTGATAGAATTTATCAAATACAACTAAAAATTATTTTACTGGATAATAAAGAGGTAATACTTTCAATATTGAAGTATATAATCCATATAATACATAATAATAATGCATACATTATGAATTAATAAAATAATATCGTAGCTTTCAAGAAAACTGCAATATTGAATGTATTACCTCTTTATTATCCAGTAAAATAATTTTTAGTTGTATTTGATAAATTCTATCAGCGTCTTAAAACAATAAAAAAATGATGAATAAAGAATAAAGTAAAATAAATTAAAAAAATCATTTTTTCAGGATAGGTAAATCAAGGATTTCGTTGCCCGCGAACAGCGAACGTTTACGTAAAATGCTCTTCTTCGACGTGGCGATGTGCTGGCGCCATCTATTTACTGTTGTAAAACGTGTGACCTCATCTATTTTATCAACATGAGTTGCCATGTTCATTTTTAAGAAAATACAAATGCGAATTGCTCAGCAATGTGAGCTCTGAATAGAATAATGCATACGGCTAAATTTTTATAAAATTAAAGCCAATACTCCCACATACCGTGCATTTCCCGCCGTTCATATTTAATTCTAGCAACGAAAATGTAAAAAGTGTAACCTCATCTATTTATCAACATGAGTTGCCATGTTCATTTTTAAGAAAATACAAATGCGAATTGCTCAGCAATGTGAGCTCTGAATAGAATAATGCATACGGCTAAATTTTTATAAAATTAAAGCCAATACTCCCACATACCGTGCATTTCCCGCCGTTCATATTTAATTCTAGCAACGAAAATGTAAAAAGTGTAACCTCATCTATTTATCAACATGAGTTGCCATGTTCATTTTTAAGAAAATACAAATGCGAATTGCTCAGCAATGTGAGCTCTGAATAGAATAATGCATACGGCTAAATTTTTATAAAATTAACGCCAATACTCCCACATACTGTGCATTTCCCGCCGTTCATATTTTATTCTAGCAACGAAAATGTAAGTTAGCAACGAAATTATTTAGCAGTCAGCTTTCTGTTGTAGACATACGCATATAATCCGCCCCATATCAGCGAGCTTTCTGTTGCGTAGTAGTTCAGTTCACGTTGGAGCTACCAGTTCGATAGGACCTGCTCATGAACTTTTTTGGGGTTGATTTACAATTAATTAATTTTCTAAAAAACTAATAGATAACTTTCTCTAAGCTTAATTGCAATAGCTTCCCCGAACTTGTACCTTTAATTTTCTATATGCCACGTTATCCGCTGCTCGTCCTACGATTAGCAATTATGGTTTGAAAACAAGATATGTCATTTTGGCGGTCATTTTGTATGGGACTTTCACCGAGGTAGCTTCGCTCATTTCAAAATATTTCAAAAACGAGCAGATAACTTTCTTTTATAAATGGTACCATTAGAAAGGTGAAATTGCACTCTTTAATCGTGCATTAGCGGTTTTCCACGCCGTCCACCCTTAGCTTGGCTTTTTAACAAATGGTGACAATGTAATTTTTTTCGCTTTCTTTATTCACTTGTTACACCCGTTTGAAAAGCTGAAATGGCCAAAACTTTGCTTTAAACTATAGATTAATTAATTTTCTACTATTATGCATCATTAGTTTATTGATTAAAGGTCTAATAACGCTTAAAAATGAGAAAGTTCATAACTGGTTCCGACTCATGAACCAAGTTCAGCTTTTCGTTGCTAAAGAACCGTTGCTATCTTGACGCACATTGCGAAATGAACTATTTAGTTCATGATTGACTGAATAAGTTCATTCGTTCATATTAATGACTCGTTCACTTTAACTTTTTCAGAACGAAACGACACAACTCTAATGTCAGCGCATTGCAAAGAAAATTTTGTTTGCCGAGTACAGTTTGTAAAGCAAAAAAAATTAAATGTGATCTTAATAAAAACAATATTGAATTTACCAATTCTAATTGCTTATTGTTGTGCTTAATATTGTTAAAGCCGCTGATATGAGCAGCATTAAAACTGAAGATGAGGAATGTTATGCAGCTACACACATATTACCTGAGCAATTACATTGCCAATTAACGCAGAGCAACTCAAGGGTGGGGGAAGGCATTAAGTTGGAACAGGAAACGGACACCGTGTGGCATAACAGTGCGACAATGTCCAAGGAACTGCCTGATACATTCTACGACGAAGCCCAGGTATTGCTAGCTTAATTATTGTACAACAAAAGAAGTGCCTTCGTTACCAACTTGTAAAAAGAATTTTCGCCTGCGGCACATCCATCTCAAATCCCCCACTCCTAAACAAAATTGTTTATAATCCTTTTTCCTGAAATATTGGTGGCAAGCCTCCGGAAATTTTGTTGATTATCAATCTTTACATGTCCACCATCCTTTAGGATGTAGATGGTCACGATGAAATTTTTCAAATTTTAATATTTTTCTTTATTATTTTTGTTCCAAAATTTTTTGAAAAAAATCGAGGAAAAATGTTTTGAAAGTTGACTTTTTTAAAATTCGAATATTTCCATGGGTACTTAATGGGCTAAGGAAAGTTATGCATCATTCAAACGGAATTTAGATGACCTTTCCAAATATGTTTTTTAAATTTGAAGACTTCACTTACAATAGCTGTTATAGTAAAAGAAAGAGCGCACCTATTATTTTGTCCAGGGGTGTATATGCCGCTGTTTGACTTCAAGCTTCAAGTCAGGAGGAGTAAAAAAATGGGGCAAAAGCCGAACGCTCTTTTCAGTAGAATCCCAGCGCAGCTGTGAGAGAGCAGTAGAGAGTTAAATATTAATCTTATAAAAAAAACCTCTTCACAAGGTAAAAGTCTTGTGACGAATAATATTAAGTTTTACATATAAATAAAAACAAAAATGTTTGACACTCGGCACAAAGCGCTAAATTCTTCTTACCCAAAAAATATTAGCACTCGGCACTGACCAGAAAATCAATTTTTATTAGGTATGTAGAGTTTAATATTATTCGTCACAAAATTGGATATGGGCATTTAAAAAATTACGTAAGCAAGAAAAGTTTTTTTTTCTAATGGAAGGCTTGACATACAGCATTTTATTAGCTCTTTTATTGATTGATTTTGGGTATTTTTTAATTTTTAAGATAATAGCAAAATTCAAGTGATTCGCAAGTGACACGAAACAGATGTGAGGTCAACCAATGCAACCGCCAATTTTAGCGAATCCAGAGGCAATATTTTAATGCAACTAATTTTAAACTCTTGTGCATTGATGCCTCTTAAAAATGGTTATGATTTTTTTCAAAGATGACTTGTATTTTCCTTTTCATTCAGTTTAAAGTAAATTCGCACGGGACATCGTGCACTGGATATTTTTTTCCACAATATATTTCTATTGTTTCTGTATCTCTTTTTTTAAATTATATGTGGAAACAGCTCGAAAAACTTGTTTTAAATTAAACTTTCAATACATCTCTGTATATTAAAATGGCTTATGCTCCAATCTCACTATCTGACAATTTATTTGTTCATCTTATTGAATTTCTTCTAGAGTATATTGCTTAAATAAATAACTTGAATATATTTTTGGAAGAAAATTTCACAAAATGTAAGTTTTTGATCAATTTTACATTTTTGGCATCGATTGGGATTTCTGTGGAAATGTCGACATCAGAAATTTTGCGGCATGAGAATGTTTTCGTCACTAGACTTTAACCTTGTTTAATTTAATATATTATATTTAAAACTTAATATTATTCGCTACAATCAGAAATTTTGGAGCATGGGAATGTTTTCGTCACTAGACTTGTACCTCGTGAAGAGGTTTTTTTTATAAGATTAAAAAATTATACCAGAGGTTCTAACTGCCCCATTAACTCCAGTCTTAGTGTGCACATTTGTTAGTTAACTCGATCTGATCGGACAGGCATAGCAAATTTTTTATTCTTCCTGTATATATTGTTAGTTAGTCGCCTTTCGCACCATTCGTGCTGCCTTTGTCACTGGCGCGGACTGCCGTCCGCAGTGATAAGCATATTAGCGTTTTAATTTTATTTATATCTTAGCAACAGCAAAGCAAGTTGTAGATCTTAATCAAAACAATTAAATAAATTACGTACTAATTGTAGATACATATACATACAAAAAGATAAGAGTAAAGTGAAAAGCTTAAGGCTGTAAAAGCTTGTGTAGCTACATAGAAGTTCCTGTTCCAAAGAACTTGTGAGATGGTTCGGAGGGGGCTCAGCTGAGGCCACCAGGCGGGTCGCGGGTTGCGGATAGCGAACGGCCACCCCTCGGGGAGGTTAGCTGCGAATAGCGAGACCACCTCGTAATAAGCAGTCCCGGACAATCAGCGGGTACGATACCGATCATCGTACCGACAAGGCGTTTGTGCTGCCGCCTTTCAAACATAGCCTCACACACCCCTCAACTCCTTCACAATTACCTACCCCATCCTCTCCCCAAATCTCACCCCGGGCCGGACTGAGAGTGTTACTCGTACCGTGCTGAGAGTCAGCCTGGCTGGGGGCCCGGGACAAAAACTAGCTCAGTCGCTAACGGTGGGCTCAAGCAAGTGGCGACCGCTTGTTCTAACCAGCCTTATCCGAGCATGCGGACCTCTGCTCGGATGGACCTTACCCTTGTCGCGCTACTCGTGGGATCATATATGGAAAACAGAATAATGAAAAACTTCAAACTCCCGCAGGATCTCCCTGCGGAAAGTGTTGCTAGACACTTTGAGGAGCGTCACTTCGATTGGGAGCGGCCCTCCAACGTGGTAGACCAACCTCCACGCAGCCAAGCTCCGGCTTTAAACAGAAGAGTGCCACCGGCACAGCACAGACAGTCAAGTCTGCAGGCATCACGGCAACGCATGCTAAGGAGCACGGTAGGACCACCCCGACCGATGCGTCCTGCGCTAGCCAATGTTAGACGGCAGGGACAACAACGCCCTCCGACGAAAAAGGACCTCCTACCAGGTCGGGGGGAACCGGGTGGATTGGATGACCCTTACAGACGCAATCTTTGTGGATCTAGGGTCAAATGGTACATCCGGTACCTCCAGCAGGGGATGTCTCAAGAGGAAGCGCTGGCTAAGGCGAAAGAGCCAAGACCGGCGACATCCCAAGGTAAGACAACCACAAACAAAAGGACGAGTAGTTCGCCGACACTGCCAACCGACAACCCCAAAAAGGCGCGCTTGGCGGGACCAACTACTACTCAAAAACCTAGAGTAGCTATGCTTTCGGGAGCTGAACAAAATGCTTTTGAATCAAGACGGCGGGAAGCCCTGGTTGAGCGCCCCAGCACGTCAGCAGCAGCAGTACCAGCAGCAACAGTACCAGCAGCCAGGCGTTCCATCGCCTCGGCGCCCTCTGATCCTCGCGACTTCTACGCTGCTGTCGCGAAGAAAGTAAAAGTGGCCGTGTTGCCTGCGGAATATCCCCAGGTAATTATCAGTCGCAGGGACTTGTCCGCGCTTGAGGAGGCCATCCTTGATCAGGTTGTACTGACAGGTTGGGACAGTGCCGTGTCTTTCGCTGGCATTCATTTTCGGGTGGGCCACCTTGTAATTGAGTGCACAGACGAAAACTCGGCAGACTGGCTGGTAACTGTGGTGTCAAAGCTACAGACATGTAACGGCGTACCCCTTGTTAGTAGGATGGGGGATGACATCCCGTCACCCCATAACATCACCCTCTACTGCCCGAGAAGTGCGGACCGTTCCACCGATGACTTGCTGGTTATGATAAGTAACCAGAACAAGATCGAGACCGGCGCATGGAAGGTTATCTCAAGAAAGGAGGAAGGAGGAGGAGCCCTGCTAGTGCTTGGCATCGATGAGATGGCCAAAAACGACATTGTGTCGAGAGGTTACCAGCTTTTCTTCCGCTACGGGAAAATACCCGTAAGCGGATTGAAAAAGGCAATGGATAAAGATGGCATGAGGGTCATGCCCGTCCGATCCGAAAAGACCGCATCTGAAAGTGAGGATCCCCCTTCACTCCTGCTGGATTTAACCCTGGATTCCGTTGCAGCTGAGGACATGCAACAGCAGCTGGCCATGTCGTCCAATGTGTTATCGGACGAACTAGAAGGAGCGGACGACACCTTGACGCCGCGCTATGACGAGGGGAACTCCCGGCCCCCCCGTCATGTGAACTGGAGCCGCTGATGTAGTGCGATGACGCAAGTCATCAGCACTAAGCTAGCTCAGGTGAACATCCACCTTGCGAAGGCGGCCTCGGCCGTCCTAGCCAGGATGTTCACCAACCAACACCTTGGGCTAGCTCTGGTACAGGAGCCTTGGTCGAACAATGGCATCGAAGACCTGTACACTGCGGACTCGAAGGTAATCTGGGATTAACGAGATCCAGATTTCAGTCTAATTATGCCTTCCTTTCAGAATTCCTAAGCAGGCACTGCGTGTCAATAGCCCTACAGACGGCTGCGAGTGCCCGCACCACTGTGGTGCCCTCAGCGTATTTCGCCGACGATGGAGACTGTCTGCCACCAGAAATTGTTGGGCTGGCTGAACACTGCGCTAGGGAGAAGCTACCTCTCATCATCGGGTGCGATGCCAATGCGCATCTCGACGTATGGGGAAGCATCAATACAAACACAAGAGGTGAGTACCTTCTTGACTTTATATTTCGATATAACTTCGAAATTGGAAATGTCTGTGCCACACCGACATTCGTAACAAGAATCAGGGAAGAAGTCTTAGACATCACACTGATAAGTAGGGGCCTTAAGCCACACCTAAGAAACTGACATGTCTCTTTGGATGAACATATTTATGTCTAAACATCTTATTTGAGGTGCAAGTCAATATGGACAGAGAACAGCAGCCAGCAACCCCAGGAAAATAAACTGGGAAACGTTTAAAGCGACCCTACAACTAAATCTATTAAGCAAAAGGACGGGTATACCCCGTTCGCAATTGAAACTAGAAAGAGTGGTGGCAACCAAAACAGTAGCATAATAAATGATTTTAAAGAAAGCTATCCTTTTGGAAGGAAGCGCAAAGAAATAGACGCTCCTGAGTGTCCTATCAGGTCGAGTTATATACCGATCGACTGGTTTAGTTTTAACTAACAAAAGTGCATACTAAAACTTTTAAAAATTCACCTTGTTCGTGAGATAAACAGATGTAAGTGGGAGGGACAAAATTAAATTTTTGGAGCAAGTGGGGCCTTTAGAGCCTTTTGGTAATTTTTATTACTTTTCTTACTATTACTATTACAATTCTAATTAAAATCAGTCTAGTGGTTTAAAAGGTAATTAATCTTGAAATTTTTAGTGGCCTTCCGAAAACGAGATGAAAACTCAGTTTGTCTGTTTGGATCAAATCGTTGATATAGCTTAAAAGTTTAAATGAGGACCCCTTCCTCATCAAAAATCTATAAACTCTAGATATTTGAATTTTTCGAAAAATCGCTAAATCCTGCTAAAATTGAACCAAACGATAGAAGCTACAGATATGATCTATGTATCGGTGGAAAGGCATACCAATAATTTGTTTTGAAAGTACTTATATTAAAATCTTCAGGTCAAATAAGGTATTTTTTCACACATAAGCGGTTCGAGCAGACAATTTCACAGAAAGAAGGAACAGACTCAGAATATTCAAATAGAGTCGCAGTAAAGGCTCCGCTATCATTAATAATAATAAATAAGTTTGTTTAAAATTTTTGCCACGCCTTTTCCCGCCTCTGTAAATCGCAAAAAAACCACCACACGCACAGTTTTCAAGATACTAAAATTTTTTTACTAATTATCGTTAACTACTATTATTACCTATCATCATACTAAATCGTAACAAGAGCGGACAAATAGAAAGGTGGTAATGGCTAATTAAAGTTTTTAAAAAATATAAGTGTCTAAAGGATGCAAAAAAAAATTTATAAAAATTCATTAAAGTAAGTAACGGGTATCCTATAGTCGGGCGCTTTAGCCTTTCCAACTTGTTTAATATTTATTAACATTGCACTGGATTTAATAATTAAGTTGCGAAATAGCTTTACCTCATTTAACAACCATCAATTTAATAAAAAATATTATTTCAGTATGCGTCCGCTTATGATTTCGATGATGGAAATCGATTCTTTACCACTATTCAACCAGCTGGCAAACGATCTATTGCTGCTGTTGAGTTCGTATTTTGGTTTTCTGTAATCTGCTTCGCAAAATCATATGAAATCGGCTTCGAAAATGATATTGATATTTCACAAGGATATTTTATTACATAAACCAAAATTCTTTAATTTCGAAAATAAAAATTTTCTATTTCTCAGTCCACACACGCTGTCGATAGGCCAATTATCGATATTTATTTGTGGATTTTGTTAAAGTTGCTGGATACTCAAGCAACGAAATCATAAACGAAAAGTTTCGGCCACAGTTTTTTTATATGAAGTTTGGCCGAAATTTGTATTTTCCGCGGTGCTGGATACCATGCTTTAAATATAAAAATCCAAAAACTAGTTTTTAAAAAAGTTTGCTTGAATCGGTTATTTAGGTTTCAATAAATTCATTTTTCTTTTGTTTAGGTATCTTAAAGATTGTTTTCAGTTACGGTTTTAGCTACGGTAACCAATTCAAATCAGTTAATACTGGTTAATCATTGCGCTTTCTATTACGGTTTTAATTACAGCTTTAAAGTTAACATACATAACAAAAATTTTAATGGGAACTTTATTTTTTATTAGGTACAGGATTTAAATGCAAAGCCAGGAGCAATTAGTGCCACATGCAATGCCTGTCAGACAAGAATAAAAGGTTTCATAACAGTTACGTCAAATTTCATTAAACATCTGCGGCTGAAACATTTCGAAATCCATGCCGCATTTGTTAGCGCCAAACAAGTTGGGAATTGTGAGGTGCCAGAGCATGCCGAAACGGATTCATTCGATAATCGAGTCATGTGCTTCGTTATAGATGCGGCAATACCGTTGTCTACTGTTGAAACTTCCAGTTTTCGAAATCTCTTTAAAGGAACTAATCTGCGGGTTTTGAGTCGCTCCATATTAGAACAGCGACTGGACGATCAATTCTCGAAGATGTGTAACAGTATTAAAAATATGATAAGAAATACCACTGACGAGCAGAACTGTAACACGAGTTCAATATTCCCACTTCAACGGTCTGTATCTTCTTTTATATTTTATGTATGTGAAAGATCTTAGTCTTGTTTTGTTGGCGATTTGTTTCACTATGTTTTTGGAAAATTTGAAGCCATTTGTTTGGTTGGAAGAAATGTGCCGAAGCAAAATGTAAAAAATGCCAAATGTTACAGTTTTGCACTTCGGTTACATTTTAAACAAATAATTTTATAAATATTTTTTTAATAATGTTTCCATTGTCCTTTAAATTTTTTTAGTTCCCTTATGCGATTTTCCAAATTTTGGGAGTATCGTTGCACCAAAGTAGGAGGTATAGCGTACCATTCGTCCTTTGTCCTCTCTCACAGCTCCATCATTCCACTTGGAGGGACTGCATATTTCGCCAGCTGCGATTATACATGGCTATATAATTTTTTCAATATGATTCATATCGGGAAATGGTAGGGGCCACTTCATGGACTGGAATTTTTCTTTTGACATCCAATTTTTGACCAAAAGGGATATGTCCTTTGGGTCATTGTCTTACAAAAAAAATGCATTTTTCAACAGCAAGACCCATATTCCCGACGAGTTCTGGAAGACTCTGTTGCAGAATTAATAAATATTGTTCCTTTCGTGTTATTCCATCAATTAAAACCAAGAAACCAACTCCACTTTTATAAATACACCCTCCAAACATAATGAAACCTCCACCTTGCTTGTCGGTTTGCCGCACATGACTTGGTTACTGGATTGTGGGATCTCTAGTCCAATACAAATACAAAATAATTTTATTTTCATAGTTATATGGTCAGATGAAACAAAAATTAACCGGTTCGAGTCAACCAACTCTCAAGTGATCGAATGAACAATAATGTTCATGAATTGTTGAATAAGTTCACTCATTTATTTTAATGACCTGTTCATTTGAACTTATTCTGTGTGCACTAAGTAGCTGCTTAAAACTTGTTTTGGAATGAAAAAGCTTGTAAGTGAGGATAAAATAAGCTAACAGAAAAATAAAGTTAATAATATAAGCAAAAGTGAAGAAGAAGGAAAGTAATATAACGTTCTCTGAATTTGACCTTCGCTCCATTTACATACATAAAGCTGTTACCATACAAGAACGGGCTAAAGTCCACCTACGATGCACTTATCCATGAAGCAATAACATAAGGAGTCTCGTCGGCAAAAAGCAGTCCCTTGACTATGCTGATAATCAGTGCGAGGGAAAGGGATAGAGAGCACCGCACTGAACGTGAAGGGACTAAAACCGAACGATTCGGAAGCCGACGAGACTCCTTATGTTATTGCTTCATGCACTCATCTCCACATACCACTTTCCAAAGTGGCCCGGGCAATGCAGTTCTATTGAATCGAATTAAACTGCTCACAAAAGTGAGCGAACGAACTGCGTCCCTGATTGTCTCTTGTTTAGTTGTTTTGTGCCACCTAACAATCGATAATTATTCTAATTTCGAATTAAAATTGTGTAATTATTTATAATCTTATTGCACAGTTAAACAATTGTTAAAGAAAATAAAATTATTTTTTGAATTAAGCGCCATGTCCAATTTTGGATCCGAACGGTCGACAAATTATGGAGGTCGGGCGATAACTCGGTTTTGTTTTGTTTTTGAATGCAATTCGCCGCATTACATTCGCTCTATATCAGTGATGGGCACGTTTATCGAATCGTTATCGGTTGCTCACACAGACATGAGCCGACACTTTCCGAAAGCTGCAGCGAACGCTCGATTTGAATCAGTGCACAGCTTGCCTTTAGCGAGAGCACATCTGCGTCGCTTGATTTCTCAAGTTGTCTTTGCACTGCACTGAAAGAAAAAGTTAAACTTCTGCGACAATACAATGTGGCAGATTGCGGTCGGTATTTTCGTACTCCAAATGACACCAAAAATTATGCCTCTTAACTTAAAACTCTATATAGCATGCAAAAAACGTTGCCACAAACCAATAATTGTGGTTTGAAATAAAAATTCTAGTAAAAAAAGTTTTTGAATATCAAATAGAGTTGCTCAGCCATTTCTTTCAGTACATAAAATGAGCCAAGCGCGCATAGCCTCCCCGTTCGACGTCCTAGCTGCGACTGCCTTCACTCTGTTCGCTGCGCACGGGATTCATGTGTGTATTAGTGAATCGAACAGCTGATTCGCACGCGTGTAAGACTGTGCCCATCACTGCTCTATATATATACATATATATATATATATACACCCACTTGCATATGTCTGCGTACACCCTTTTTTTTGCTTTAACAGCTATGTAAGTCAAGTCTTCACAGTAAAAAAATTATATTTGGAAAGGTCGTTAAAATTCCGTTCGAATGATACAAAAATTTCTTTAACCCATTAAGTACCCTTTGAGTATTTTGAATCTAAAAAAAAGTCGATTTCTCAACTTTTTTCTCGATTTTTTACAAAAAATATTTTGATGCAGAAAAATTCTTGAAACAATTCTAAGAGTGACTGCAAAAAAAAATTTTCAAAAATATTTTTGCTAGTATTTTTTTAAATTTTTTGAAAAGTCACTTTTTGTGCGGAAAGTAGGAAAAATGGGTTAAAATACACATTTTTAGGATTTTCTAAATATTATTAAAAAGACTAGCAAAAATATTTTTGAAATTTTTTTTTTGCAGTTACTCTTAGAATTGTTTCAAGATTTTTTTTGCATCAAAATATTTTTTGTAAAAAATCGAGGAAAAAAGTTCAAAGAGTAGACTTTTACAAGACTTCAAAATTTTCAATGGGTACTTAATGGGTTAAGGAAAGTTTTGCATCATTCAAACGGAATTTAAAAGACCTTTCCAAATATATTTTTTTTACTATTAAGACTTGACTTACATAGCTGTTTAAGTAAAAATAAGGGTGTACGCAGACATATGCAAGTGGGTGTAGCAAAACTAATGTTTTGTGTGAAAACCTCTTCAATTCCTCACAAAGAACAGCATTAAGGAACGATTGTCGTATTTGTGCATAATCAATAATTTACTCTTTTTTTTGTACAGGCACAATGGATTTCGCTCGCTTTATGGTCCGCAACCGCAACCCAAATCTGAAAGAAGAAGCTTCAACCGAATGGGCTGAAACGAAAACGAAAATTGTTAAATTTTCCTATACTTGGAATATTGAGAATTTCAGTGTGCTCTGGGAGTTTAACGATACTCTAAAATCGCCAAACTTTCCTGCAGTTACTGAGCATGGTGTAAAATGGTTCTTAAAGCTGACAAAAAAGAACAGCGACATTTCCGGTAACGAATACTTGGCACTTTGTTTGCAGTTGGACAAGTGGGATGGAACAACAGACACGGCTAAAGTCAGCTGTTCCATATTGAATCATGAGGAAACTTTACAGAAGACGCGTTTAACAATGTCCAATAACGCAAATATCATAATCGAAACATTTATGCACTGTGGAGCTTTGTTTGATAAGACGAAGAATTTGTTGCCCAACGATGTTCTGACCATATTCTGTGAGATTTTCGTATTGACGGATACAGTCTGCACTTGCGGTAGCACAAAACCAATCAAAGTGTGGGAATCCCAAATATATGATGATTTTGCGAAACTCTTTGAAAGTAAGAAATTCAGTGATGTAATAATCGTTACGGTCGATGGACAAGAAATTCAAGCTCATAAGAATATACTTTCAGGTAAAATATCTAAAATAAAATAAAAAAAGTAAATGTTTCTAAAAATCAATTTGTTGTTCACAGCTCGTTGCGAAGTTTTTTGAGGCCATGTTTAACAATGAAATGGAAGAGCAACTACAAGGTCGAGTGACCATTAACGATATGGATCCTGAGGTCCTTACCGAATTGCTGCGATTCATTTACACAGATAAAGCTCCAAAATTGGACACAATGTGTGAAGATCTTTTGGCAGCAGCTAATAAATATTTACTCGAACGACTTAAGAACATGTGCGAGAGTTGCTTGCTCGCCAGACTCACACTTGAAAATGCTGCCGAGACCTTAATCCTGGCTAATACCCACAATGCGTGCCAACTTCAAGCACATACAATCGACTTTATAAATGATAAAAAAGAATATGTTGTGCAGACAACCGGCTGGAAACAAATGTCATTAAATCATCCGAATCTAGTAACAGAACATTTTCTGCCGAGTTTACATCCTTCAAACTCTTTTTTTTCTCTCAAATCTGAAAAATCAAATTATCGAAAATTTTCATGTGAAAAATGTAGTTAAACAATTAAAAAATTCGACTTTTTTCTAGAGTTTAAATTCTGAGATGGAATGATTTCGGATCAAATGTTTATTTTATATGTATGCATATAATATATATATATATTACGGATATTTTATATTTTAACATATTCCAATCAAACCTGTTTGCAGTGGACTTTAAATGTTAATAACACAGAAAACTTTTCTCGATTTTGTTTGCTATATTGCTTTATGTTGCTTAGTGCAATGTACAAAATAAATAATTTATGCCAATTTTACAGGGACTGCAAATAATGATTATTGGATTTTTTTTATATCAAAAAAACATTCACTTATAATAACTTGAAGACACCGAGATAAATACCAATATTCTTCTCTATAGCTCATTTATGCATTTTCACCACTATTACAAATTTTTCAAGTTTTATAGATTTCCTCCCAAAATAATGATTAATTTTAAGTTATACACTAGACGGCATATTTATTTTGACAACATTTAAAGAGAAA
Organism: Drosophila quinaria; assembly: GCA_035047525.1. NCBI lineage: Eukaryota > Metazoa > Arthropoda > Insecta > Diptera > Drosophilidae > Drosophila > Drosophila quinaria. Next base: position 18,130 of record JAWNPO010000410.1, read on the forward strand.
TCTACGCATAATTAGAATCTACTTCATGTACATTTTGGCATCAATGGAAAGGTCGTTTAAATTCCGTTTGAATGATGCAAAACTTTCCTTAACCCATTAGGTACCCATTAAAAATTGAAGTCTTGTAAAAGTCTACTTTTTGAACTTTTTTCCTCGATTTTTTACAAAACATATTTTGATGCAAAAAAAATCTTGGAACAATTCTAAGAGTAACTGCAAAAGAAAATTTTTTTGAAAACTGTGAAAATGAGGAAAAATGGGTTAAAATGGTAATTTTTAGGATTTTCAAAAAATTATAAAAAATACTAGCAAAAATAAATTTTCTTTTGCAGTTACTCTTAGTATTGTTCCAAGAATTTTTTTGCATCAAAATATTTTTTGTAAAAAATCGAGGAAAAAAGTTTTGAAAAGTGACTTTTACATAAATTCTAAATTTTCGAAGGGTACTCAATGGGTTAAGGAAAGTTATGTGTCATTCAAACGGAATTTAAACGACCTTTCCATTGATGCCAAAATGAACATGAAGTAAATTCTAATTATGCGTAGATTTCTCTTTGAATGTTGTCAAAATAAATATGCCGTCTAGTGTACTTTACTTCTCAACCAATAATCATTATTTTTGAGGAAAAACATAAAACTTATGGAATATGGGTATTTCCAGGATCGAGAACGCGACGTTTGTACGACTTTAAATGAAAAAACAAATGACAAAAGTTGACATTTTCAAAAATGTTTCCTTACCTGTTTAATGCATCTTATCAACACTATTTTTATTATAAAAGACAAGCGTTGAAGACTTGCCGTTTTTGAATTATTTATAGAAAACAATGCATCGCGAACGCGACGAAAAATTGGAGTCATGTTTAACTTTATCTTGACAAATGCGAAAGTCGGCGAAATGTAGCGAGTAATTTGGAAGAAAATATTCTTAAACCATAATAAAATAATGTAGCTTTCCATTTTATAAATAATTTTGATATGTTACTATCATTTTGTTTATTTTTCAAGTTTTATAAGTAATTTGTAACGCGACATCGCGAACGTGACAAGATTTCCACCTGGTTTTTTCCAAGAATTTGTTAATCAAATTTTATTGTTTATATCGAAAACCGGGTGTAAAACTCGTTTTAAATTAAACTTTTAATATATTTCTATGAAATAAAATGGTTCATGTTTTAATTTTTCTGTCCTACTTAGTGTAATCCTTAGAATACAAATGTTCCATTTTGGAATTCAATTTTTAAGAAAATGGGCAAAAATATAGAAAAAGTGGATTTATTTCAAAAGAGGATCTATATGATCATCCTATTAAGTTTCTTTTAGCGTATATTTCTTAAATAAATAACTTGAATACATTTTTGGAATAAAATTTCAGAAGATGTGTGTTTTTGATCAATTTTACGTTTTTGGGCGAGGTGTACCTTTTTTCTGGAAATGCCCATATTCATTATTTCATAAGTTTTATTTTGAGCAAAAAAATAAAACTCAAATTGTAATTTCGACAAGGCCTAATTTGAT